>JAAKBD010000171.1:0-20758 GCA_012656105.1 Phytophthora syringae
GGCGTTACCAGCTGCCGAAGCATCAGAGACGAGACTGGACGAAGTTTTCGAAGGCGTTTAAGGCAAAGTATTGCCGGTCTCAAGTGTCCAATTCGGAGCGCTACTACACGATTTCGCAGAAGAGGAGTGATACCCCACTGGAATTCTTCTACAGACTGAATGCGAAAGCGAGCAAAGTGGATGTGAACTTCAATCGTTCAGCCAAGAGTCGCGAACGTCATATCAAGCGTTTCGTGGGGAGCTGATCGACGCGCCTATCAAGACAAGTCTGACGAGTCAATTGTTTCGCAGCGTTGGCGATTTGGAGACCGTTCTACAACAGCATCAAGAAGACTGGTTTGATGATGACCATCGTCAATCTCATTCCACTCCGAAGCCGCGGGATTCTGGATCAGATAACCGATTCAGGCCGAGACCTGCTGTACGAACGGCGTATATCGCCCAGGGTGACACTGAAAAAGATGACGAGGATCGTCAAGTGTGTTTTCACGATGCAGTTGAAGAAGCGCGATCTCCACCAGAAGTGTCCAGTCCAGAGCCAGCTACTCCTAGCTTGTACGACTCGGACGGGAACAATCACGATTCAGTGATGATGGCGGAGAAGGTGAACAACCTAGTGTATCGTGCTATGTAGAACTCTGGATGGCGTCCCCTCATTCAGGAGGACCGCGTCCTCATTCAGTGCCACCCCAGTCGAGACCTATGTCTCGTCCAACACCGCCGTCACCTCGCCGCAAAAACTCGGATCGAGATGAGTGGTGTGAAGTGAGTGATCGTCCTGGACATCGCGCGGATAATTGCTGGCAAGATATGATTTGTGCGAGGTGTCACCGAAAGGGACATCCTGAACGAGTATGCAAGACTTTGCCACGCAGAAAGTGTGACGAATTTTACGATGGACGATGTGAAGACTGGAAGATGCTCGAGGCTATGAAGAAGCTCGCGCTCCAAGGTTCGCTGAAAGACATGCCGAAGTCAGTACGAGACTGGCTCCATGAAAGCGACACAAATTCTGGGGAGAAGCCGTTAAACCACTAAGCCCGCTGGATGGGGATCCAGTACGCGTCGGGCCGAAGAAAATCCCAGAATTATGTGCGTTAGTATATGTTGGTCCAGCAATCAGGACCAGGCATCAAGATAAACAACAATGCATGACCTCTATGATTCAAGACGTTGGTGTTCCGACTGCTCAGCAGATGGAGCATTCAGAAAGTTCTCATTCAGTGCCGTGTCATCCAGATGAGCCAGTTCAATTCAGGCTGTCTGCGGGTGAGCGACTTGGATGGTGGACGGATCATGAACCGGAAAAGGATGTGCGTCAAGTTGCCAGAGTGCACGGAGCAGTGAATGCCGTCAGAGTGAAGATTCGCTTGGATACTGGAGCGTCGGTGAGTATGATCAGCTTGGATCTAGCGCGTATACTCAAGCTTGTCCTCAACTGACACAAACATATCAAGGTCTCCGGACTAGGAGGAATTCCGACGTATATCACTGCGATTGCGCAGGTGAAAGTCACGCTCGGGTCGAGTGTGGTTTATATCCTGGATCTCTGGGTTGCGAACATTGGAGAGGGAGTGGATACCTTACTGGGCATGAACTTTATGTTCTGTGCTGGAGTACGGTTGTGCATTCGCGAAGGACTGGTACAATTACCGGATGAGGAGACAGTCATTCTGTGTGACGATTCAGTGATTCCGAAGCCGCATGAAGTGGATCTACCTCTGAAGCCGCAAGACCACCTGTATCTGCATCCAGGGGAACATGCGATGGTGCGCATTGATTACCAGCAGACCAACCCCCAGGGAGAAGTTGTCTGGGCTGGTCGTGGAGATCGGTGGGTTACCCAAATTCTTTATGACTCCAAGTCGTGGGCGACGGCCATCAAGGGTGGTGAACGTCCCATCGAGTAAGGTGTGCATTGATCGCCGGACGCCGGTAGCACGGATCCTCGAGTATGGTCAGTTTCCGAAGGCTGGGAGATTCGTCCGTCCAGGCACCCGAGTCTATCGAGAATAGGTTCTGATCTATGAGAATACACTTTCACGAGAAGATCGTTTGCGCACTGAACGAGTCGCGCAAGCGCAGCGGAAGAAGAAGTCATCCTGTGCCTTTCCCGGATTATCCATGGCCGACTAAATTGGTGATCCGATCTTCACCCGGTACGGCAGAAGTTAGGATGGTGCAGTTGCATACGAGGCCCAAGACAGTGAGTTTTGCAGAACCCCGGACACTGGATGCAGGAACGCAGACAGGATCAGAGGATGCTCCTACTGAATTGGAAGGACCATCCGAGACTTTCGCTGTGTGTGGAAGCGACACTGTGGAGGATGCGGAAGTTACGCCCCCTGGATGACATGGTGAGCGAGACTGACTCCGCCGGAGATGAATTCTATGACGTGATCCCACTGGATGGTGAGGAAGCTGCACTGGATGAGACAGATGAAGGCGACGAAGAGGTATACGACTTTGATGATTTCGATGATTTGCCCAGTGGAGCCATGCCGTGCACGCCAGTTCGGAAACTCGAATTGAGTATGAGTGCTGTATGATAATTAATGCAGAAGACCTCGACCTCTAACCCGCTGTGTATGTCCACGAGGGAAGCGAGTTGTTGTCTCAATTGAGAGATCAGTTGGCCCTGCTCCCCGAGTTACAGGATCTCAGTCCTGAATGTGACATTGACACGGCTGATGTTGGAGAACCCGGCGTCAGCACACCGCATGAGGAAAAGAGAGCGAGAAGCATACTGAAGTATCATCGGTGTGCGTTCCTGGGTGATGGTAATGCAGCACCCGCTCCAGCTAGTGGTGTGGTCTGTGATCTCGATGTGGGAAATGCAAAACCAGTCGCACAAAGAGCACGCTCGATCGCTCCACACATCTCTGTCAAAGTTTACGAATTGCTGAAGAAGCTGTTGGAGACTAAGTTGATCAAGCATTCTGAATCGCTATGGGCATCGCCAATTGTCATCGTGATGAAGAAGAATGGCGTCGACATCCGTATGTGTATCGATTATCGGATTGTCAACGGTTTCATTCAGTTGTCCAGTTATCCGTTGCCCCTCATCGACGACCTACTGATCGGATTCAAGCGTGCAATGTGGTTCATGAGCCTAGCCATGGCGAGTGGCTTCTGGGCGATCACGATGATTGAACGAGCTCAGCTCATTTCAGCCTTCGTATGTCCATTTGGCCATTTCCAGTGGCTGCGTATGCCATTCGGTCTGCAAAATGCTCCGTTGGTCTATCAACACGTGATCAACAATTGTTTGTGGGGTTTTGTTCGGTTACCACCTGAGGAGGAGGCCCAAGTTGACCCGGACGTACTGGATTTTCTCAACCTTAATCCTTGGGAGGATTTTCCTGAACGGAATCTCACTAAAGGAGATGACTCGGAGACGAACCAGACTGAACGACATCTGCCGGCGCTGACCGACCAAATGACGGTGTTCAAGCGGAACATTCCTGCTCCAGCATCGATGGGTCCAGTATTGGGCCGAAGTTCGTACATTGATGACAACGCGCACGGTGCCCCTACATGGGATGCGCTATGTGCCGACCTGAATGTTCTGTATGTTCCGGTTGCGTTTCTGGAATATCACTGTCAGTCTACCCAAGAGTGAATTTGGAAAGAAGTCTATCCCGTACCTGTGAGATTAGTGCGGAAGGCATACGAGCGACACCGAAGATTGCGAAAGGTGTTATGGATCTCCCGTTCCTGTCCACACTGCAAGGTGTACAGTCATTCATAGGCGCGAACGTGCCATCCAGGAGTCTCCAAAGTATGCAACCACAACTGCCCCGACGAGTCGACGTCTTCGCCCCCGTCAAAACTCATGACGATACCTTGAAAATCCTTTTCAAGCATCTCGACACTGATAACCGGTGGCGGCTTGATGAGTCCCTTGGCTGGCACCAGTGATGCCGCAATCTTATCCAGATGTTCGCGTGGTGTGATACCAGCGCCCAGTATGGCCGCTAGTCCATCTTCATCTTTTCGAACTTGACGAATCTCCATAGTCCATTGCGAAAGTGCAACGCCCCATGGCACACATGGCAGTCTGAATTACTACCACAAGTTCATTGAGGACTTCCCGGTGGTAGCAGCAGTACTGTATGAGGTGACCGACGAGCAAGTTCGTGCTGGACGAGATTTGTCGCGGGCAAAGGAGGCTTTCGAAATATTAAAACGGAAGATTGCCTCTACCCCATTGTTACGGCATCTCGACCGGACGAAGCCGTTCGTAATCATCCCTCACGCCAACCAGTGCGCTGCCTGCACAGTGCTGGGTCAAGAAATTGACGGGCTTATTCAGCCTGTCCGATTCACTGGACGCGTACTGAATGAGAGTGAAGTTCGGTATCACATTGCCGAGAAGGAGGTGATCGCCATTATACGAGTACTGGATGTGTTTAGAACCATTCTGGAGGGGTGACCTCTGGTGATCCTAGACGGCACCCTTGCCCTTCTCAGCCACTGTGTTCGCTGCGATAACTCGATCGATGGAGCCAGAACGAGAACCTGTACGAGAACCAATGGGACCACTGGAGTATCAAGCAGAACGCTGGCGTCGCATCAAACGGCACCAGGATCAGGATGAATATCTGTCCGAACTCAAGATGTTCCTGAAGGATGACATGGATCGACTGTCCCCTGGACAAGTAAAGAGAATCGCCAAAGTTGTAGACTTGTTCGTACTGGATGACCGAGACGTACTGTATCGACTCGCCCGGTCCAATCGAGATCGGTCCCGAGATCCTGTGGATGAGCCTTGTCTAGTGGTGCCGAGGACATTTTATTCCGATATGTTGTACTACGCGCATGAAGACTACCAAGGCGGACACCAAGGTGTCATGCGAACTCTGGAGAAACTTCGTTCAGATTTCTACTGGCCCGGCATGTACGCCGATGCGAACCATTTCGTGGAGGAGTGTGTAGACTGTGCGAGTGGAAAGGGAGTCCACCTAATGCAGGGCCGTCACCTGGCAACATCGAGCTACGCCGACCATTCGAGTTAGTCTCGATGGATTTCGTGACCCTCATGCCGAAGTCAGAGCGAGGCAATAATTTCTTACTACTGTTCCAGGACACCTTTTCCGGTTACGTCATGTGCAAGCCGATGTCATCGACAACCGCTCAAGACGTTGCTGAAGCGTACGAAGAGCGAGTTTTCAGGTCGTTCGGTGCGTCCTCGATGATTCGACACGACCAGGACCCTCGTTTTATGAGCGAAGTGTTCAAGCGATTCAGAGAACTACTTGGTAGCAGACACAGGGCCACTTTGGCATATCGTCCGCAAGCCAATGACCAACAGGAGCGCTCAGTCCAGACCGTCAATCGAAGTGTTCGTGCGTATGTCGCGGAAGCGGATCAGTCCGACTGGGACGACCACGCTGAACGCCTCATGTTCGCACTGAATACTTCATTCGACGCGACGCGTCTTGACACGCCATTCTACGTGGTGCATGGTTGGACGCACAAGGTACAGTCTCAGCAATGTTAGGACCAAAGCCATCCAGTGTGCCCAAACGCACTGCATATGAGTGGCGCCGCAAATTCCAGCGAGACTACAGCTATGCCCAAGCCACTGCTGCAGACCCCCAGAAGAAGGCCAAACGCGCCCGCTCTGAGAAGCAGACACAGAAGTGGAAGGAATTGTCCGAACGACTCCGATCTGGGTTTGAGCAGGGCGATCCAGTGTGGTTGTACACCACCAAGGTGCAGACTGGATTAAGTCGCAAACTGTAACGGGCTGTTACAGTTACATATCAGTTAAGCTAGAGTCACAAAAAGATAGACACATAAGTAGGTACAAAAGCACACGGCTAGTGTGTGCTTCGCGTAGTCCTGTCATTGGTTGAAAGTGGAGAGCCATTTCAACCAATCAGACGACAGTTTGCATTTGAGTGGTCCCCAAGGCCACTAACATAAATCAGAGTTAAATTTGCCTTAAAGCCCCTACTTAGACTCAGTGTCTTCTGAGTCTCCGCGCTTCCTCGCATCTACTATGTATGCAAAAACGGACGCACCTGGCCCGTTATACCTGGTAGCACTTAGTAGTCCTCCCAACGACCAAGATCAAGACCAAGAGCACGATGAGTCAAGTAATGGGTACTGACGGCTCCGGCGGGACTTTGGAGCACGCGAGCTTCCCTTATCTCACGCGGATCGAGTGGGACGCGCTCCATCGCCTCGCCAAGGTGACCGGCGAGGCCGTCGTCGCGACGCTGCTGAGTTCTGCAGCGCCGGAGGCACATCGTCAAGCTGCACAAGAGTCATGGAACGAACGCTCGCAGAAGCCAATCAGCGAGTAACGACTCCCTCGCGTTCCACGAGAGGCGATGTCGTCAAGATGAAGACCTCCGCATACTACAGCGCTGGCCAAGATCAACTGCCGCTAAATCGGTGGTTCCGCGAGATCGACATCGCGATCGCCTCGAGACTCCTCGAGGCTGAATCGGCGAAGGTGACTTCCTGGTTTCCCGATTGACCGGGAAGGCTAAGGAGTGGGCGCTCGGCAAGCTCGCATTCGACGTCGCCGCCTTTCCGACTCTGGATGCCATCCAGAGTGATCTCCGACTCGCGGTTGAGCCCCCACAAGATGAGTCATGCTCGCGCGCGACCTTCTTCGCCCTTCGGCAGGGCAAGCTGCCCATGCGTGACTACGTCCAGAAAGCACGCCATCCGGTTTCTTGCATCGTCACGAACTCGATCGACGTCGCGTCGCAAGCCCACGTATTTGTCTTCGGCATGCGTGAGGGCATGACAAGTTATTGCCTCACGCGAGCGGAGCCGAAGACACTCGAAGCAGCGTTCACCCTCGCGCTACGCGAGGACTACACGGTGGTCTCTTCGTACGCGCGACTGCTGACGCCGGATGCTCGGGCCTCCGAACCTGAGCCCATGGAGATCGACGCCATCGAAGCCGAGTCGAGGTCGCGAGGCGCCTCGACTAACCGCAGAGCTCGGGTCGATAACGGCAGCCGGCAGTTGACCTGCTTCTGCTGCCGCAAGCCCGGTCACCTCGCGGCAGCCTGCCGTTCGCCAGATCCGGTCTTGACAAGCGTCGAGGTCGGCGGTGAGTCCGACAACATCATCTCGTCCGCTTACCCAAAAAATGGACGGGGCCAGTAGGTGCAGGGCGCCCTACTGGCTAGAATGGAGGACCCGGTCCACCGGTGGCTACTGGTCCTCCTAGCCCCCCTGTGCTCCATGCACACTTCAATGCCACCACTGCAGCTGGCGACTCAAGACTGGTCATCATCAGTCTCCACGTCGTTGGCGCGGAACGTCCGTTCCGCGCGTTGCTGGATTCGGTAGCCTCGAACAATTTCATTCGAGACGACGCCCTCGCTATTCTGCCGTCACACGTGCGTGTATGTGACGGCCCGGGCGAAATCATTGTGATGTTGGCAGACGGCAAGCCTCACCGCACTCCGCGGCGAGCTGTGTCGTTGCCCTACGAACTCGACGTCTTCAGCACCAATAATGACTTCTTGGTGATCGCGAAGAACTACGCCTTCGATTGCTCTTGGGGATGCCGTGGTTAGCTCGCTACCAGCCTGAGATCGACTGGTTAGCCCGTTCGGTGCGTCGCCGCGTCGGATACGACATCAGCGAGGTGTTCACTCACCTGCTCGTCTCCCCGACGCCCAACGTCGCAATCGTGGTTCGGACATCCACGACACAACCCCTGCAGCAAGCGAGCGATGGCCCTCGCTGCGCGGTTTGTGCAACCGTCGTCGTCGGACAGCAGTCCTCGCGAGCGAGCGAGGACACGAGAAATTACGCGGTCGAGCAGCGGCTCCCGCACGAGAACAACACGGTCGAGCAGGGGCTCCCGCGCGCGAACCATGCGGTTGAGCAGCGGCCCCCGATCGCTGATGATTCCGTCGCGCAAACCCGATGCCTGCGCGACACCGGCGTGGTAGAGAGTGAGCTCCCACGCCTAGAGGCGGGTGATGTGTCATCCAGCGAATCGGCATCCACCGAGACCTCAGCCTCGAGCAGCGGCTCGAGGCGAGTGAGGAGGTCCAAGCGCAACCGATCCCGCCTTCGGCGATCGTCTCCCGTGACCAACGACACCCCGTCCAGCGCGACACTCAACGTCGCCGAGTACTCGGAGGGCTCCCGAACCGAGTACGTTCCATCGCAGTGGCGAATCCCTTCGACGCGGGTACCATCACGCGGCTCCCAGGCCTCTCCTGGAAGCATTTCTTTCGCGACTTGAAGGCTGGCGATATCGAGCAAGTGTGCCTCATCACCAGCCCCGAGCCGGCGGACACGACTATTAACGCAGTCAGCGACGACGCGTCGTCGTCGCGCCCGAAGTCGGCTGAGCCCAAGTCAGCGCGCGAGGAACGCTTCGACACGCAGTCTTGGAAAGCACTCCAAGACTCTGGTAACCCGGTGTACTCACTCGCTCGCAAGTACGAGGACGTCGTCCCTGAAAAGATTACAGCGGAACTCCCCGCCGAGCGAGGTGTCCGGCACGAGATCGACCTCGTGCCCGGATCGGAGTACTGCGTGACGCGGCAGTGGCCGCTGCCGCGAGACCAAGTCCAAGCCATCGACGACTTCTTCGAAGGCCGCCGCAAGGCTGGACACGTGCGAGAGTATCTCGCCGCACTCGAGCCCGACGTTCTGCGTGAAGAAGGCGACTAGTGGATGGCGCATCATTCATGCGTTCAACAAGTTGAATGACGCGACCATCGCCGCGTAGACCCCTATTCCTCGGAAAGACATGGTCCTCCACACCATGTCCGGCAGCGTCATCTACAGCGCGATCGATCTGACAGACGGCTTCTATCAGATCCTGATGAGAGCGAGCGACATCCCTCTCACCGCGGTGAGTACTCCCAGCGGGATGCTCTTGGAGTGGCTCGTCATGCCGCAGGTCCTGAAGAACGCGCCCGCCACGTTCAACCGGATGGTCTCTCACGTGCTGCGACTGCTCCGCGCCTGAGCGCCGAGCTACTTCGATGATATCTTCGTGCACAGCCGCGCTGAGAACGGTCTCAGCGCCGTCGACGTGCATCTTCGGCACCTGCGGCAGGTTTTCGAGAAGATGCGTGAAAACAAGCTGTACGCCAACTTGAAGAAGTGCGTGTTCTGTGCACCGGAGATTCCGGTGCTGGGTTGCTACGTCAGCAAGAGCGGCGTTCGCGCCGACCCTGAGAAGATCTCCTCGATCTGTTCTTGGCCGACTCCCAAGAACCAGACGGAGTTGCGTCAGTGGCTGGGCCTCGCGAACTACCTTCCCAAGGCGCTGGGCATCAACGCCACAGTGTCGAGTCCCGTTCTGCCAATGCGTTAGCAGATCGCTGACGCGTACGATGAAGATGACTTCTACCCCGGGATCATCCGCTATCTTCGCGATCCGACGGCGGAGATGCTTGCGAAGCTGACACGTCCCACGCGTGACGTTATCACGCGTTATGATCTCGATGGCGATCTGCTGACGTACGCCATCGACACGTTCGACACGCCACGCGTCGTCATCCGCTGGGATGACGACCTTCGTGCTCGACTGGTTCACGAGTACCACGACGCACCGGCTGGCGGTCATCTCGGGCGCGAGAAGACGTTCGCAGCCCTATCCCGCGACTTCTTCTGGCCGCGCATGTATAAGTGGATACGGAAGTGGGTCCGATCCTGCGATATATGTCAGGGTGTGAAGCCTGCAGCATCAAAGCAGGCTCCGTTGCGTTCGCTCCCCATCGCCACGGGCGCGTGGCGACCCGTCAGCATGGACTTCATCTTCGGCCTTCCTCGAGACGACGAGGGACGCACGGGCGTCCTCATCTTTGTTAATCGCTTCAGCAAGATGGGGCATCTTGCCCCTGTCGCGGCCGAAGTGACCGCCGACGACTCGGCGGAGCTGTTTCTCTACCTGGTGTTCAGACACCACGGCCTTCCGGAGTCCATTGTCTTGGACCGCGATCCCCGCTTTACATCCGCGTTCTGGACGCGGCCGTTCGAGCTGTGGGGCACCCGCTTGCTCATGTCGACGGCGGCCCATCCCGAGACGGATGGACAGACGGAGCGCGTGAACCGAGTTCTCGAAGACGTCCTGCGCAGCTACGCGACGTCTTTCGACTCCTGGAGCTCCTTTCTGCCGATGGCCGAGTTCGCGTTGAACAACGCGACTCACGCGTCGACTGGCCTGACGCCGTTCGTCATGAACAACGCGCGGCACCCGCGCGTTCCAGCTCTTCTCGCTGTTCGAAGTGCTGACACGACAGCGGGCTCCACTCTTGATGGGGAGAATTGGCACCGACTACCGAGTCGGCGCAGACGTCGAGTAATCTCCCGCTGCCCCGGTCCTGCATCCGGAAGCGCACTCTGGACGCTCCCACGAAGAGCCACGCACTCTATGGCGTGGCATACGAAGATCCTCCCGCGCAAGACGCGGCTGCGCCTACCGCGTCCGAATCCGACATTGCAAACTTCGCTCCGAAAGAGCCCCAGACCCTGATCGACTCAGCAGCCGTATCTGACTTCCTGCTGCACCGACAAGCCGTCACGCGCTTTGTCCGTGACGTGCTCCAAGCCGCTGTTGACAAACAGAAGGCGAACGCAGATCGATGGGGCCCGAAGAACATGTCGTCCTTCCGGCGAGGCGAGCGAGTACTCCTATCTACGGACGGCATCCAAGGCACTGCTGTGACGAACTTGGGTGGAAACAAACAGGCGCCGCGATTCATCGGTCCATTCAAAATTGTGAAAGTTATCGGAGATACCTACACGCTAGACATTCCTACGTCGGGTGCCTCAAGCCGTACGTGCCCGCGACTATTCCTGCGCCGGACGATCCGCGTCGCGGGCGGGTTCGTAGTCAGAGCGGCCTTGCTGACGACGCTGACGCCGACTTGGTCCGAGTCCCCGCTCCGCATGCGTCGGGATCCCCGAGCGAGGCCGTCCGAACTAGTGCGTCTCCAGTTGACGGAGACGCTCAATCACCTCGGGTCCCTGCGTCTTCACCTGACGCGCAGTCTCCTCCGCGGCGTATGCAGACGCGAGCGCGCGCTCAGCGCGCACATGAGCCTCCAGCATCAGCAACTTGTACTGCGGCAGCGTCAGTCGCTCCGGGTCTCCGTTCGTCCCGGAGCCCTGCGGTTCCACAGCAGCAGCACCCGCTTCCGTACCGCCGCGAAAGGCCCCCGCCGCTTGTTGACGCGACGGGCGCGTAGCGCTGGATTGTTGAGCGCTTAGTGGATCATGATATGCGCGTGTATCGCGCGGCCCCTGCTCATTCCAGCCGTACGCGTCGACAAGCACCCGAGAAGCATTACCGGGTGCGCTGGCTTGGTCTCCCGTCGGATGACAATACGTGGGAGCCACGTACTCGACTCCTCGAGGACGTCCGCGACTTGGTGAACGACTACGAAGCCGCGCTCGCTCAGGAGAACGCGAGCGCCCACGACGCCAATCACGTCCACGAGACCGACTTCTGGAGCGACCGCGTCGACGATACGCTCCGCGCGTTCCGCGGCGCCCTCCGCCGCGAATCTCCGCAGCCGCTAACTCGCTGCGAGCACGATCCAAGCGTCCGATCCAGCGGAGCAAGTCGTCGTTCATCGCGTACTGGCGCCAGTGCGTATCCCACAGCTCGCGTTCCGGTCGCGGATGATGTCCGCACCCCTCGCAGCCCTCGAGCATGTGCAGGTCACTCAGCCGCTGCGAGCTCGCAGAGGCGCCGACGAATGTCTCCAATAGAGCGCGTGTTCCGCGCTGCTTCCCGATCTTCGAGCCAGGACGTGAACGAACGGTCATCACGTCGCGCGGCGTTCCAGCGACGGATGAAGGCACACCACGACCGCTGCAGGGCGTCGTGCGTGTACGCGTTGTTTGTTGTCTTGCACCTCACTTCTCGGAAGCGCGCGAAGTAGTTCATCATGAGGTCGAGGCTGTACAACTGCCACGGCTTCAGCTCGCTCTCCATGACGTGGTACGCCGAAGTCCCGCGCGCGGAGTTGCCGGAGTCACTTGTCGCCGCATCGCAAGTTGGAGAAAGGGCGTGGCGAAGGCGCCACGCAAGCACGTCGTCACTTCCTCTCTGCGACAGCACTCAACTAGGGGTGAGTGCAACTTTGAGAGGGGGTGATGTAACGGGCTGTTACAGTTACATATCAGTTAAGCTAGAGTCACAAAAAGTTAGATACATAAGTAGGTACAAAAGCACACGGCTAGCGTGTGTTTTGCGTAGTCCTGTCATTGGTTGAAAGTGGAGAGCCATTTCAACCAATCAGACGACAGTTTGTATTTGAGTGGTACCCAAGGCCACTAACATAAATCAGAGTTAAATTTTCCTTAAGCCCCTACGTAGACTCAGTGTCTTCTAAGTCTCCGCGCTTGCTCGCATCTACGGTGTACGCTAATGACGGACACACCTGGCCCGTTATACAAACTGGCTCATCTATGGCACGGGCCGTTCAGGATCGAGGAGATTCATGATGATTTACGTGTCAAACTGATGGTGACCGACACTGGATATCGCGTAAACCTGTGGGTCCATGTTAGCCGTCTAAAGCCGCGGGCATTGTCCCCACAGCGTCCGACCGGGATTATCGTACTGAATGAGGAAGATGATTTCGATACTGCGTTACCGCCTGAAGACAGTTGGGAAGCAGACAATCTGAATGACGAGTATGAAGTGGAGGAGATCCTGGAATTACGGTGGGTAAAGCGGACTCGCACAGCAAGGCGATCTCGTGAGTATATCATCAAGTGGAAGGGTTATGATGATCCAGAATGGATTCCGGTCACTCAGCTAGATGCGCTCTTGTATGAGTTGAATCAAGGGGCGCGAGCGAGGGCTCGTTTCCAAGCCATGCAGGCTGGAGACGATCATCCCCGAGCTTGGCCGCTCTGAATGAGCAAACTACGACCGAACCAGACCGATACAGAGTGAAACCGACTGAATTATTTTGATGACCATGCCTGTCAGAGATGACTTACCGGATGATACTGCCCCAAACGACGAACCTACTGGATGAATAACACTTCGCGTCGAACTTGGTGCAAAGTGAAGTGTTGTTTCCGAGTGGCGATATCTGTGGAATGCGATGTGATGAATGAGGAAGACTCAGTGAAGAAGTGATTTGGTATTAGGGATGTTAAAAGAATGAACGAGTACGCAGAGAATGTGAACTACGCTGGCTGAGTCAAACAGTGCGGAAAGACTTTTACGAGAGCCGTGTTGAAATGGGATTGCCGCGACGCTCCGCCGAAGGCAAGAGCACGGCACGAATGTCGGCGGGCAAGTGAGCAATACACTCTGCGTCGAGTGAACAGTCCGACTACTGAATGCGTGCCGGATCACTCTTGTCCAGGATAGCAAACTGATCCGCCAAAAGCGAGTGCGGTTTACCTTCCGCGTTCTTGGTAGACTTGTCCATCAGGATCCAGGAACAGGTTTTCGCAGGATACGTCCAAATGCCGACCTCGTAGCGGAGGGTGGAAGGTGTCCCTGAGCTATATAGCTTCTCCATCTTGGTTGCGTACACCTTGCTCACTGAATCGTGGAGCTTCTTGCGCTGAACGATCTCGTCTGCAGCATAATCTCCGGATTCCTTGTCGAACGTTGTCCAGTGTCCCGCCATCCAGAAGATCCGCGCGTCGACACGCATGTGCTCCACGATATCATCCAGCTGCAGCTTCACCCTGTCGCTCAATTCCGAACGCCGATGTAACAACAAGTTGCGGACCCGATTGCGGGCCATGACAACCCAAGGCTCGATGGCCTTCAGCGCGGCGTGTTCCACTGGATTAAAACGCGCTCTGAGCTGGCTCATCCCTAAATTGCGATTCGGAGAATAATCAGGAAAGCCAGGCGACTGATCGACTGCATGAACGGTGGCCGGCGCAAATGTCGTCAGGACACCATAATGACGCCACGAAGTGATGCCAGGACCCGGAATTTCGATTACCGGCAGCTCGGTGGTCGTCAACGAGTCGTAAGATTTGCGTGCCAAAATAGACTGTTTCCGAAGACTACTGGGGCGCGACTTCTTGAGCGACGGCGGAGTACTGGATGAGCCCGCACCTGAGTGACAGGACACCGATTCACGTCTGCGCGTTGTTGTAGACGAGAAGCTCAGTTTGCGAGCCGGGTTGTCCTCACTAGGATCCCACGTCTCGTCACGCAAGTCGTCATCTTGCTCGTCTCCAAAATCATGCAAACTCTCTTGAGCATCATCAGTGGTGACGTCGTGAAGAACTGGCCAGAATTCAGGACAAACACCCTGCTTTTCCATGCCTTCCAGTAAAACTTTAGGATGTTCCCACGACGGGAAGGTGGCGCCCACAGACGTACCGCAGGTCAGTGACCATTCTCGCGCTCGACCCCGAGCTTGGAGATAGCCAGCGCCACGCGCTGTTGTTCGGTCTTGAGCAAGGCAGACGTCATGGCCATCTCGACTTCTCTGACCCTGAGCGGGAGATTCTCTCCATCCTTGCCCTCGAAGGTCTTGACGCTCACCATGAGCGGTTTAGCTCTGGGAGCTCCATTCGATGACGGCCTGGACGGCAAAGCCGCAGCGGCCACATTCATCCGTTGTTGCATGTGCTCCAACAGAGCATTCTCGTAATTCGAGAACGCCTCCAGACGTGCGTTAACAACGTCGGGCCCTTGCGAAGCAAGATGAGCCACACCCTCCGGCCCAACCAAAGACATCAGATTTTTAAGCCCGTCTTGTTGACTCGCCGGTAAGTGGGCGAAATGCTCCATCCTCACAGAGGGACAGTCGTTACGACTCAGGTGTAGGATTGACTACAAGTGCTACCAAGTGCAGCGGGCTGCCGCAGACTGTAGCGTAGAGGAAGACTTAGTCAGACTCAGTGAGTCTCTTAAGCAGGTAGTTTACCTTAGCGTTCTTATACGAAGAACGGGGACGAGCGTACGACAGTAGCGTACAGGCTCCAAGAGATAACGGTCTTTACAAGACACTGGAACTCTTAAGGTTAAAGGTGAACTGAATGTATTATTGCTATCGGCGGCAGAGCCGCCCTGGTGTAAATCTATAGGTCTCACTATCTAACATAGTAGAGCCTAGACTAATGCATATCTAGCCTGTGAAGCCACCTACTGATGTCTTGTTAACTTTCACGTACTGAGTACTGTTTTAGGTAGAGTGTGGTCACACCAAATAGGGTGACTTACATAACCGTAACTCTTTGCGTAACCCCGTTACACCTACACTTGCGAATTATATACATTGAATACATGCCTATGTACAAAACGAATGCTACTATCGTATCATGGAGTGTTAACTGTGTCGAGGCATTGGGAATGCTTTGTCGGAGACTTTCCGAACCATCGAAACTCCTTACTGTTGCGAGTAAATTTCGCAGAGGAATGGCACCCTACAGTCGCGTCGTGAAAGCTACTGCTCTGCTTATTGTTAATCGACACCGTGACTTAGTGTATTTTAATTCTGAACTAGTTCACTCAAGAATAAACGAGTACACCGCAGCTATTTACGCCAAAGGATCACCACTCCGAACTTGTTGGGCGTTTATTGACGGCACAAAGCACTATGTGGCACGGCCCAGTGCTCGCGAAGAACCTGTGTCGGCTTACGAAAACTTACAGCGCTCACTTTACAACGGACACCCTCGTCGACATTGCTTCAACTGGCAACGTATTCAGGTTCCCGACGGAATACTTGTAAGTTTGTATGACCTATTGGAGGAAAGGCGTCACGACTCAACTATGTTGAACTACAGTGGGCTAGTTGATCTAATGGAAAGCGATCGCACTGGAATATTTTGCGGTAAACTTATCTATGGAGACCCTGCTTACGGATGCAGTCGATTTTTTTGCTGTCCGTCAATTGACAGCTCACTTTCGGCAGCTGCGTTCAACCGTGAGATGAGCCGCGTTCGAGAAAGTGTTGAATGGAGTTTTGGCCGTGTGAAAATACTGTGGGAGTTCCTCAATTGGGACAAAAATAATCGTGTCCGCCAGACTCCATTTGGAAATCCCTTTTTGTTGGTGTGTTATTGACGAATTGCCATACCTGCATTCAACCATTAGGCAATCAAATATCCATGTATTTTGGTTTATCTCCTCCGACACTCGATGCATATCTCCAGGCTACTTAACCGTAGATACTTTGTTCTACGCACTACGGCTTTGATTTATTTTGCTCTAGAACAGTACGAATAAACTCGAGCATTCGCTTTTCACGTTCTTCCTCAGCTTTGAGCTGTTGGAGGTTTAGCTCGTGCTGACGGCGCTTTTCCGCCTGTACAGCTTCGTGTTGACGCTGCACGTTTGCCTGCTCTTCTTCAAATACCAGTCGGGCTGCCTTGAACTCGTACTTGCTGCTCTCTTCTTGACCGGACGACTTGATACTCTCTGTAAGGGCGTCCATAACAGCTGCCAAGCGCTCTCGCTTCGTGATCTTACCCTTTTAGCACTGCCAGGACGCTTCCGACCAGTTTGCTCACTCGAAATTGCGCAGGATCTGTCCGATTCAGCCGAATCAGCATCTTCCTCAGCCGATTCGCCGTCAATCATTTCGTTCATGGTGAGGCGGCGAATCAACGCGCCGGAACTTTCAACTGCTTGTTGCTTGGCTTCCTTAATTTTGTTTTCTGCAGTAACCTTGTCCTCCCAGTCAGTTGTCCGTTCGATAGTATCGAGCAAAATACTATCTCTCTCCAGAAACTGCTCTACGGTACCCGACTTGCGCATTGACTGGCATTGGTCACGCTTAAACTTCGTCACCAACGTAGTGAATCTAGTCCTGAGAGCAGCCCCGACTTGTCCAGGCCAAACTCTGGGTCTGCTCCACAGTGTAGAGCAACGTCTTCGAAGACTTTCATGATTCCGTTGGCTGTTCCGACGGGAGTCCGCCATGGCTGGAAAGCATTCACGGCCCGCAACAACACAACATCATCAACAGCAGCAAACTTTTGCCGAATGGGGGCCCGTTGATACGTCTTCTTGGAGCTGGTGGGCGCGTCATTTGCTGCGAGGTTCGAGTCACTCATGCTTGGAGGTAGAAATTGGATGAGTGAGCTTCAGCTGCGCGTCTCTTCTCTATATCCGTTTCGGTTTGCCATCCACTGAAATTACTGATTGAGATTCACTTTCACGTTTGAGATAGAGACGCTTGTAGTTGCTGAAACTGAAACTCAAGGTTTTTCGAATGTTCTCTAATGATGAACTGATGTAGGACGAGTGGAATATTGTATGTGGATGATGATATAGTGGAAGTGAAGTGAAATGATTAGTGGTGGGGTATGGAGGGATATTTGATGTGGAGTAATTGGAAGGTACAATAAAAGTGTTTAATTGATGTAAAGAAGGCTGAGTGGAGGTAAAGTATGTGTAAGAAGAGAAAGGGTGGGGGAATATATAAATCGCAAAATATATTGGATGTTGGTGGAGGGAAATATTTGTATTATTTAATATGTGAGGAATGGATAGTGAATGATAGTGTCGCGAGGATTTAATTTGTTTATGGTTTATTGTTGTTGTTATTTGGTAAAAATATAGCAACTTCACTTGTGATATGCGGGCCTCCTCATGGTAGAGGCACCGCACGCCCTGACACCACAATGTTGTACGCAGAAATGCGAGAGATTGCGTTGTGCGCGGCAACAGCTCGCCAATCATATCCCAAACGGTAGGCGTCAAGGACACGCTGCCGTTCCCTCCACCGTGTGGCGCTTGAAAGTTGCTTGACCGGTCATGAGTGTGAAGAGCGGTAAATTGAGGAATGGAAGCTGTTCGCGTGTGTTGGCTGAGCGAACGAAGGGCACAACCACTCGTTCAACTTGGATGCAAATTTGACCAAATTCATAATAACAAGGCGATGGGTACATTTTAGTTTGGCAGATGACGCCCCAATTTTATTACCGCAACATAAATCTAAATCTGATCTATATATATAGTGTCCCGGATGAACGTTCATCCGGCCCCCTTAGGTCCCCCGACCCCCATTTATTTTGGGTATCTAGGTCCCCGAACGTTCATCTAGGGTCCCAAGAACCCAAATCACACTAATTTAGGTTATTTCAAATATAAGTTTGGGAGCGGGGTTGACATCTGATTGTTGATACGAACAAAACTAAGATTTCCTATTTCTGATAATTTATCAAGGTTTAACGTTAATTTTTGTTACGTGTGTGCCAACCGCTTTTGATTGTAGAGTATAGACAACCGCTAGGAGAAGTGAGAATAAGTGGGGTGAAAGGATGGATGATGATAGAGGGTAGAGTGAGAAGATGTGGAGTATATTTGTGAATAGAGTAAGTGGATGTGAAATATTTATATTGGGTATTTGGATGAGAAAAGAGGATGATGAGTGAGGGTTTGTTGGGATGAATAATGTATTGATGTAGAATGAGTGAAAAGTGTATATGGATAAATATAGAGTGGAAGTGAAATGATTAGTGGTGAGGTATGAAGGGATATTTGATGTGGAGTTTTTGGAAGTAGAGTAAAGAGTAAATGGATGAAAAAAGGAAATTCGTGTGGATATTTAGTTTTGTGAATGAATTGGTTGATAATTATTTAGAGTAATATATTTAAAGTTGTTGATAAATGATAAATAATATTTTTGGTGAATAGTACGTAAAAATGTAGTTTATTTGATTAATGTGGAATGAATGTTTATAAAAATGGTTGTGTGATAGTAATATGTAGTGTAAAGGAGGGTGTGATAGAAGAAATAGGTAAAAATAAAGAAGGTTGGTGAGAGTATAATGAAGAGTGTATGGAATAGTTAGAGATATATTGAGAAGTATGTAAAATATATAAATATAGTATGATGGTGAATGAGATAAATTAAATATAGGAATTGTTGGTGATGTGAATAAGAGATATATGTGTAGTTAGTGTAAGGAGTATTTAAGAATGGATAGTGATTGGATTTGAATGGGGATAATATTATATTAGAGAGTAGTGAATGTTGATTTTTAATGTATTATTAAAGGAAATTATTGTGGAGTGGGTATAGAAAAAATGATAAGTGATATGAAGGAGAGTGAAGGGATGAATATTGTGTTTATGAAGAGTGAGTGGATGTAGAGTGAATGGAAGTAAAATAAAAGGTAGTAAAAAGAGGTTGAGTGAAGTGGTGAATGGAGAGTGGATGTGGAGAAGAAGTAGGAGAAGTAAATGGAAGTGGGGTGGATGGGTAAATGATGATGGTATGTAGGGTGAGAGTATGTGTAATATTTGAGAATAAAGAAAGTATTTAAATAGTGTATATGGATGTGAAAAGTGGGTTTTGAATGAGTGGATGTTGGGATGAATATTAAATAGATGAGGGATGAGTGGAATAATGAATAGGGATGAAGATATAGTAAAAGTGAGGTGAAATGATTAGTGTGAAGGATGAAGGGATATTTGATAAAAATTGTTGGAAGGTAGAATAAAAGAGTATAGAGAAAAT
This sequence comes from Phytophthora syringae, assembly GCA_012656105.1. NCBI lineage: Eukaryota > Oomycota > Peronosporomycetes > Peronosporales > Peronosporaceae > Phytophthora > Phytophthora syringae. The sequence continues at coordinate 19,413 of JAAKBD010000171.1, forward strand.
GGATGTAAAGAAGGTTGAGTGAAGTGAAGTGTGTAGAAGAGAGTGAATAAGTAAAATTAATTTTTAATAGATTATTGGATGTGGTGTAAGGGATATGAGGAATGGGTAGTAATTAGGAATGATAGTGTGGAGAGGATTGAAATTGTTTAAGGTTTATTGTTGTTGTTTGGTGAAAAGTGAAAGAATGGTGAAGAAATGTGAATAAATTGTTTGTGATGTGAATGTATATATTGGTATTAGAGTGGATATATAATGTTTGGGTTTGAATTGGTTGATAATTATATAGAGTAATATGTTGGAAAAGTGATAAAATTATTTTGTGAAGAGTAAGTATGAATGTAAGTTATGTGATTGGAGTGGGATGAGTGTTTGTAAAAATGGTTGTGATAGAAATATGTAGTGTAAAGAGGGTTTATAATATAAAAAGAAAGGTTGATGAGAGTTAAATGAGGGAGTGTATGGAAGAGGTTTATAGATATAATTAGAAGTATGAAAAATATGTATAGAGAAGATGATGGTGAGTTGGTTATAAGTAATTGAATAATAAAATAGAGGAATGGATGGTGATGTGTAAGTTATTAAAAATGTGTGGTGAATAGAAGATATATGTGTAGTTGGGATAGAGAGTATATATGTAATTATAGTAGATGAAGAATTGTTGGTATAAAAGTGTGAAGAGAGAGTTGGTAGATTTGAATTTGGATAGAAAGTGTGTGGGATAGTAGATGTGTTGGATTATTTTTGAAAAATGTGAATTGTAGAATGTTTGTTGAAAATGTTTAGGGTTTATATTAGGATGTATGAAAAGAAATATAGGGTTTAGGGTTTAGGGTTTAGGGTTTAGGGTTTAGGGTTTAGGGTTTAGGGTTTAGGGTTTAGGGTTTAGGGTTTAGGGTTTAGGGTTTAGGGTTTAGGGTTTAGGGTTTAGGGTTTAGGGTTTAGGGTTTAGGGTTTAGGGTTTAGGGTTTAGGGTTTAGGGTTTAGGGTTTAGGGTTTAGGGTTTAGGGTTTAGGGTTTAGGGTTTAGGGTTTAGGGTTTAGGGTTTAGGGTTTAGGGTTTAGGGTTTAGGGTTTAGGGTTTAGGGTTTAGGGTTTAGGGTTTAGGGTTTAGGGTTTAGGGTTTAGGGTTTAGGGTTTAGGGTTTAGGGTTTAGGGTTTAGGGTTTAGGGTTTAGGGTTTAGGGTTTAGGGTTTAGGGTTTAGGGTTTAGGGTTTAGGGTTTAGGGTTTAGGGTTTAGGGTTTAGGGTTTAGGGTTTAGGGTTTAGGGTTTAGGGTTTAGGGTTTAGGGTTTAGGGTTTAGGGTTTAGGGTTTAGGGTTTAGGGTTTAGGGTTTAGGGTTTAGGGTTT